>CAEGAD010090737.1:0-14461 GCA_903067055.1 Poeciliopsis paucimaculata
GGCTAACCGCCATTGCTAACTCCTTCTCCAGCCTCTCACCGCACCGTCACAACCACACAACACAATAGAACCCGATCAAACCATTATACCTAGGATTTCTGTCGCTAATGTGTCTCTCTGGTTTTGAAAATGGGCCGACAGCTCTAAGATTGTGTAGTGAGCGCAGGGACTTACACTAAGGAAATGAGGAAGGGAGGGTCAGTGGAAGCACCGGAGTTGAGCCTTTTTTCATTCAGTGTCAAAAACAGAAAGAGAAAAAGGCTGGATGAAACGATAAAGCCGATAATTGAAATGAAGTTGATAGTTTTAATTTATCGTTCGATTAATCGATTTATCGTTTATCGCGACAGGCCTATGCATGATGGCAATAAAATGAATATCTATATATTCCATATATTGTTCCTGAAAAAGTACAGACTGCTCAGAATGATGCAGTCTGTACAGCAGATTACAGAAATGTCTGGAAGGAGCTAAAAGTTTCCTTATTTCCCACATCAGGGCCGGCCCAAACTTGCAAACTAAGCAGCCGCTTAGGGCCCCAGGGCCACTAAGAGGCCCCCTCAATGGAGCTGATTTTTTTTTTTTTTTAGTAATAGTAATAATTTCTAAAAATTGTTGCTAAATAATAACTTAATTTCACATAATTTCATCATGAAGTGATTTGTTTTTACAAGAAGAGGACAGAGGCTGGTTTTTAAACCTTTGCTGACGGAGATAAGATAGGCTTCACATATAGGTACTGGCCGATCACGATCCTGCAAAATTAAGAAAATCGGCGCCCAGAAATCAACTGGTCGATAAATCAGTTGGCCAATAAATGTATCTTATTATACTTGTATATAATGTAAACAGCATTGCCAGAGATGCAATAAATTTATAGCAGGTGTGTGAATGAACTAATGTGAAGGCAGTCCACATTGTAAGCAGTACTAGAGAGCACCAAAACCAAATTTCTCTTAGGGCTCCATGGAGGCTTGGGCCGGTCCCATCCCACATTCTGTCCAAGAAAATTGTCAAGCAGTCTCATAAAGGGACTGCATTTTAGACCCCAGGTTTCATCTGCGGCTCAGAGGAAACATTTAACACTTATTTCAACACATATTTAACCTATGGCTGGTCCTTATCCAGGGGAGAAAATCAGTCTTCATTTATTTTGTAACAGAATCCGTCTGTCTGGCCGTTGGATCATTTGATTTGGCTTTACTGCTGCAGGACTAACTGGGGTCTCTGTGGGTTGGACAAGGAAAAATCTTTTCAGTTTTTCCAGCAGGTTCTTCATATTATCCCAAGATTAATTTGATTAAATCAGGAATTCTCAACCTTTCCAGTCATAACTGCAAAGTGTGAAAATAGGTTTAGATTGGAAGCATAAAAATAAACGACAAGACTAAATCAAATTTTACAGCTTGATATGTGTTTTAAATCCCACTTTCACAAACGTACTTTTTTTTTTTTTTACTTATCTATATACATGCAAAAAGCCACTAGAAGATTTTTTTTTTGTGGAAAGCGCAGAGGAATTAAAGACAGAACCGTAAAATCAAGAAATCTGTAATCTGTAGAAGTATTATACCCAAAAATGGCAACAAAATTAAGAATACTTTTTGCATGAAAAATATTAGCATCAGCACAAAGTTTATGTAAAGTGCTAAACCCAAAATAATTATCAGTGCGTCTTTCATTTAGAAATAAAACTATTATTAATTCTGCTGCTAAAGAGCTATTGTTGGAGAATTTTATCGCTCGAATTGCACTATTTTGTGAGTCAGCAGTGACAATGTTAGCTCCATAAGGACTTCAGTTTATTGCTAAATTAGGCCGCATTACTGTAGCTGTGGGTGCATGTCAATTTGTCGTTGTGTCACACCAAAGCTTATTCACACAAAGTGAACACTGAATGTACAGCTGAGTTTTGTGTAATTTATTACCAAATGGTACAGCACAATCTCTTAATGGGTCCATTGGCTACTAAAGCGGTCCCATGTATTATTAACCTACCTGCTCTCCTGTCTCAGCCCCCCTTTATATTTTAGTTTAAGAAGACCAGGACAGAAACAAATGCAGCTTATGCACACTTTGGTCTGCACACACAGAGGATTTTAAAGTGACAGGCAGACAGAACTGGGAATAAGCAGGGAGGTCAAGCTGCTTAGGTCTCACACACTCAAGTATAATCTTCTGATGGATCAGTACTGTGACTTACAGTATGCAACACTCAGTGCCTGCTCCAAAACACATGAAAAACAAGTGGGATGTCCCTTTACCTTCCAATGTAAAGATTTATGAACTTCATGCACACTGACTTGCCTGACAATAAATTCACAATTCCACCCTACCAAACAAAGAAGGACAAAAGGCACTGGTGACAAGCAAAGCTTTCCCTCCAACTGATAAACACACCTTTTGGGACATTTCCATATCATAAAATTATTTGAACAAAAAGACAATAACAAGACAACAACAGTGAGAAGTATTGCAGTTTTCCATCCATCAAACATCCTGCCTATGATCAAAAATGTATGGTTCTAGTTTGACCGACTGGTTGGAAACTTATACATTTTCACCCAGAGATCAAGTGGGACCAGCAACAGCCTATAAAAAATAAAGAAAGATTTACTGAGGAAAGGAGAGGCAATGATGATCAAGTGTTCAGTATCAGAAAAAGTTTAAAACTGAAGTCAAAGGAAATTCAACTGGGTTTCAAAAGAGGAAACAATGTTCTACAAACTATGTCTGCAGTTCATGGAGGATGAGATGGGAAATCCGTCATATTTCAGAAGCAAGAGTGACTTGAGCAGACAGCAGGAAGCCAGATCAATTTACCGAGCAAATGGCTTTGTGTTAATATTCAGAGCTTTCCAATCTTTGCCAATGATCCCAGCCTGCTGGAAATCTCCATGATAAGGGAGGCTATATTTAGCTTCTAAGAAGACACAGACTGTTACAAGATTTGGCGATACCAGCGGCACAAGACGCTAATAAAAATGTCAAACAAATTACAAATCCATGCTTTACAATTATTTTAGGTAGTAAATAATGTACCAATAATAGATTATTTGTGATAGAGAAATTAATGAATATTTACATCTTTCTTTATAAATATTAGATGGTACGCTGTGATGAATTGTTGACCAACTCTCACCCGATGGCCACCACCACCCATATGACACTATGGATGTTTGAATGGTTAGACTCACTACATTTATTCCCCAGATGTGATGTATATTTTTAAAAAAATATTTCTTGACATTTTCCCCCATACACCTTGGCTTTTCTAATACAAATGTTATAAAATACTTCATATACATTTTTATCTGAATAGGGAAATTGGTGTCTCTTTGCTATTAATGTTTTATTGTTGGCAATTGACTCTCATTCAAAATAAAATGTTTAAAACATTACCTTTGATATTAGGCTTCCATATTTTTTTATTATTTTCATTTCCTAACAAAACAAAAAAATATTGTCAGAACATTTCTAGTTTTATTTGTACAAATATACTAGTGTACTCCAACTGTAAGCAGCAAGTCAAAGCTTCTATGAAATTATGATTAATGCATCTCTATTTGTAGGCTAGTTGTGTTAAAGAATGACTCTTCGGTGAATTTCAACATCTATTCATCTCCAGCAAAGCTGAATTGTCAGATGCACAAAGCTAGAAATCTCCAAAACAGATAAAAAAATCCCATCTTCTACTGCTGTGTTGGGGATTTCTTTTCATCCATCAAGCATCATTCTCACTACATTTACGAGGCTCACACTGTTGCCTGCACTTTCACAGCATACAAGTTATGCAAGTTCTGGTGACTAACAACTAATTGCATCACTCTCTCTCATAATGACACCCATCTGGTGTGGAGCTCGCTCTACTCAGCCACAGAGCAGGAACACTGACAGTTTTAGGATGTTACAATGAGGCAGGGAGGCAGTTCGACGTATTGATTACAATTATGTAAGAATCCCTCTAGTTATTTAATGCATTTTACACATGAAGCAACTGCTTTAGATTTGTCATACTACAAAATAGTCAATACAATGATGACAGTAACAGTGCAGACGCTTAAAAAGTTGGCAAAGAAGTCATTTTATACACACAACTTTAAAGGTGATGAGACCATCCAAAGTGCCTCCCCACTATGAAAAAAAACTAACTAATTCAAAGCTGATGAGAGTTATTATGGTGCTAATAGTGGTCCTGATGTGTGAACAAGCAGAGGGATGGTGTGGCTGAGGGCTCAGGCCTATTGCACCTCTCTCTGCTCTCCACTCCAACAATAAACAATGAGGCTCTGACCCACATGTGCCTTCACAAAAATGCACAAACTGTTAGGAGAAGGGTCATATGTACTAGTGCTGTGTGAAAACCAGATATAGAAGATTATTCGTGTATGTTAAAGCTTGTGCAGCACTTGCGCTTCAAGCTGAAACATCATTGTGGTCTCAAGCTGAACAGACACAATCACTCCTTTATTAGCGTAAAACAGATCTTTCCAGTCCTGCTGTGGCATTCACATGCTTCGTGGAGGAATTAATTACAAGCTGCTTAGACAGCAGCTTTGTTTCAAGTTACATTCTTTGTCAAGCTAAGATGTTTCAGCAAATACTAAAACTCCATGAATAAATATACCACAACAGAAAACATTTCCAAGGATGTGCCTTTTAATTAAAATAAGATAGAAGATATTTATTGAGTACTGCAAACCTATTCAAACTATTTTAACATTTGTTTATTAAAATTATAAACTTTCATGCATAAATTTTAGATGCTAGACAAATACACATTTGTTTATCATTTTTATTTAGTGTGCTTTACTCTGATACCCCTAAATAAGATCCAGTGCAACCAACTGACTCCAGAAGTCACTTAAAGGTTAAACAAATTCCGTCTCACCTTTTAAACTCAGCAGTAGGTAAAATTGTACTGTGAAGAGCTTAGAGGTTTGTGGGAGAACTTAATTGAAAATCAGCATCACAAAAACCAAGGAACACAGTGGATCGGTCAAGGATAAAGATGTGGAGAAGCATAAGCATGGTTAGTGAAGTTGTGAAACAATATCCAAAGCCTTGGACAAGATGACATCTGTAAACAGAGAAGTATAAAACAATTGCAAACCTGGGAGGACAAGGCTATTCCACTGAACTAACTGGAAGGAGGAACTTTATAGGAGATCATAAATCAGAGAAACAGATACCTGATAACTTTGGAGGAGCTGCAAAGATCCATAGCTAAGGATGGAGAACTGACAGAACAATTATTACTTGTGTTCTCTAGATCAGGGCTTTAGAGCAGAATAAGTCAAAATTCATGAGATAAAGAAAGCCATAATAAGTCCCATCTGCAGCACCAAAAGAAAAGAAAGCAAAAATGTGGTAGAAGGTACTCTGGAAAGAAAACTAACACTGGACCTCACCCTAAACACTCTATCCTTCAGTTAATCATGTTCATCATTATGCTGAAGAAATTAGTTTCTTTAGCAGGGACCGAAAAGTTGGTCAGAGTTGACGGAAAGAGAAACTGAACAAAACACTTTGAGGTTGTGGAGTTTCACCTTCCAGAAAGTAGCCAACCATAAACACACAGTAAGAGCAGTGAAGTGAATGGTTTAGATAAAAGTATATTTATTTGTTGTAATCATCCAGTCAAAACCATGAATCATTCCACTTCACAATTATGCTCTACTTTATGTTGGTCTTCCAAATAAAACTCTAATAAAATTCAGTGAAGTTTGTAACTGTAACAAGACAGATATAAATACTTTTGAAAAGTCTGCAGCTAAAGCACCTTTAAATTAAAAGTACTGACCAGTTGTAAAGTATCTCCTTGTGTGTTCATCATCATTTTAACTTATGTGTTCCTGCTCACAAAACCACGTTTCTACAAGTTGCTCTAGTCCTCTGGAGGCATTTTGATTTCCCAACATGCATTCTTGAATCCAGTGTCGATCTCCTCCCTCAGGCGTCTCCTGGCTGCGCACCAGAGTGAGAATGAATAAATAATGTGAAGGTGTGGTTGAATGTCTGGGATCCTGACTCAGGATTCCATTTCCCTGACAAGAGAGCTAGGACGGTGTCTGTTTCGAGTTGCCTGGCAACTTTTTCCAAGAACAAGGAGCACTAAGCTCGGACACAACAAAAGGGGTCAGATCCACTTTCCTTGGGGTATGAATGAACCAAGAAGAAGGTGTGCTACAGGTGACTCTGATGTTGGAAGTCAGAGAGGAGACAAATAAACCAATCATTTATCAGCACTATTGGTGGCATTATATGACACAGAAGCCTCACAGCCACATCTGTAAATGGTTATTTTTAATCTCAGAGCATCTTCATTAAAGGGGTGGAACCTGACAAAGCAGCTTCAAACATGTACTGACTCTGCAAGTGCTCTATAAGATGAGATGCAAATTTATGAGAGTTGTTAGATTACGTAACAAGTATTTTCATGACTGACTCGTCTTCGTTTATGGAGGTCCAAAAGTGACACAATTCAATAATTTCTTTAGTAATATGCCATTAATTACCTTTTAGAATTACTTAAATATACAACTCATTTGATGACAATTATTTTAATAAAGAAAACTAATATAATTGTTTCAATGAAAGTCTTTTTTTGTTGTTTTATGGATGTGACTCCAACACATCTCTGAAGTATTTTATCATTCAGCGCCACATGGCAGAGTCAGTGGGTGGGGCTACTACTACTACTACTGTCAATATACCTGATCAGAAACTGACTAGTCAACGTACAGACCCTATGACTTGAATGGAACTCTGTGTAACTTGCTGTGGGTTTTGGCATAGTAAAAGCAGAAAAACTGTAAACAAACAGGTTTTTAGTGGCTTACAACATGTCAGACAAGGTAAACAGTAAAATAATAGTCACTTCCTATCAGAGCACCAGATTGCCTCCTACATGTTGATATATATATATATATATATATATATATATATATATATATATTGTTGCCAATTGTCCAATTGTACTTTTAGAATGAGTACAATTGGACACTTCCATATGTTATGTGTGCCCTGTTATTTCATATTAACTTGTGAAATAGATTCAGAATATTGACCTACTTTAAGCATCTGCGACTTCAATCGAGGTCTGCAATGTCGTCATGAGAAGTGAACACCTAAAATTACAATTTACATAGCCTTACAATTTTTAAGCTGTTATTGTCTCAAACACTTCAGACGTTTCACCGAGTCTTAATTCAAATCGCAGATAATGTCTCTTAAAAAGAAGCACAAACCATTAGAATGTGAATACATTTACGTGATAGAAATTTTAAAAATATAATTTATCAAAAATGCTTTCACATTTTATATCATTACTACCATGTGTGTAAATATGTATGTATTTGTGCTATTCTTTCAAATATGTCATACATGCATACATAATTATTTAATGTCTTATTTATCTAATGAGATGTGACACCTTTGGACTTCCATACACTACACATAGTGCATGAAAGTGACGTTTTCCAACACCCACATTGTGCTTTATATGTTCTTCATGAACTGATTGGGAGCTGGACCTTTTTTTCCCTGTACAGTGTGGGGGCAAAACAAAAGTCATGAAAGCTTTTGCTTTCTTTTTTGTATGTATTCTTAAAATCCCTTTCTCTGGTATAGCAATCATCACTCATCCTCTCCAAAACAAGCTCTGTGGCTCTCTGGTGTACACATGTCAGGGTCATTTACTCATTGTGAAACCTATTGCATTTTTCCATGACAGCCCGCTCTCCCACCCAGCTGATCGCCCAGCCCTTTCTTCAGCTGAATATATGCGTAAAAGACAAATTCGCAATTTCCCAATCCACACTGGCACCACTAGAGAAGAGGGGGAGGATGGTGGACGGGATTAAGGTGTGTACTTACGACCAACACAGACGTCCTCACCACCTCGGAGACACTTTGCCTGAGTTCAGCAGCGGTGCCTGGTTTACTCAGACCTCGTGTAAATTTCCTGGTCTCCGGGTGCGCTGGGGTGGCCATCGTTACGCACCGTTTCGCATCAGCGACCCATCCAACCCAGGCGTAACGATCACCGACGTTCAGAGGAAATCCATCCTCAGTTTATCCGGGTCGATGCCCCCCCAACTACAAGCGCGCACCACGAGTTTGAAGTTGGTTCATGTTGATGTGGAGTTCCCGCCCACTGATTCAGCTTTCCTCAAAACAAAACCCTCAAGTTTTCCTACAGGTCAGCTCTGCCTTCCTCTGGAGCAGAATTTCATTGGACGTCCAGGACGTCAGAAAGGAGGATCTGCTCTTTTCTCTGCAGCACTCCGCCCCTCCTGTGTAAAGGCCTTCCCACTGCTGGATGGGAACGCTGCTGTCAGTCCTGGACTTTAGACTATACAGCCAGCAACAGGCGAGAGTTTGTGTATCCAGGTCAATGTTTTCTTCATCACGAAAAAAAAGGAAACATACCAAAAAGCTGCATTCTGTCATTCAGTATTTCTGCTGCAGAAAAATTCCAGCGGCATTGAAAGGAATTAGGCTGACTTAAAAAGTCTGGTGGAAAAGTCTTTACTTTTTAAGTATCATAAACAATGAGAACTAAAACTAGAAATTATCTCGTGCAGTTCACTTAACAAAACAAAATGTAGCTACTACCTGATTGGAGGCTTTGGATCAGACACTAACTTAAGTGTCACTTGCCGTATTTTGCCAGTGTTTCAAATTCTCTTTCAAAAATACTGACTCAAAAACAAATTAAATACATTTAAACTATCTAAAATATCAGCAATAGGCACCCTGCAGAGACATATTACCTCTATCTACAGCCAGCATTTCTTTGGTTTCTTTTAATTCCCAAGGTTAAGGCTTACAGCTAATTGAAACCGACAATTAATTTTTTTTAAAAATATAAAAAATTGCTTGGAGCAATATTTGAAAATATGTTTTTTGTAGAAATTTAATTTTGTACTTACGAAATTAAGTCCATGTACTGGTACAGTACTTAGTTGGCTCTTATCAATGTCCTGGATATGTCTTTGTGTAGCTCTTGAACCTCTGACTCCACCTGCAGTCCACATCTTGTAAATCGCCCCGTGAACTCTTATATGGGCTTTGCTTCACAATCTACTTAAAACTGCAACAACCAGAGTTGGTAGCATCTGTTTGTACTTCAATTTTCCCTACCATCCAACTTTTCAATAAGGCTATGGCACTCTGTGAAAAGCCAACTCTTCAGCAATTACATTTTATGGCAATTACCTTTTATGGACAAATGTCAAGCCAGCATATCATTTGCATGATTTTGTAAGCCACAACGTGATATTTAAGTTGCCTGTCAAATATATTTTTGATTAAACTTACAAAGGTATTGTTTGTTGAGAAATTGAATTTTCAAATTCTTATTAGATATAGCCATAATCATCAAAATTATACTTAAAAAGTTTAAAAATACCATTCGGTGTGTAATGTCTATGAATTTAACGTTTAACACAAATTGCTAAAACGATTGAACTGTTAAAGTATATTCAAATTTACTGAGCTTCGCATATGTCTGCAAACAAGTGTAATTTAAAAAAAACAGATGACCAAAAGAAAAGAGAAAGAAAGAGACGGATTTTGATTAAATAAAAAAACATACTGTATGAAAGGTGAACTCTTTGAATGAAGAGAGTATTGCTGGAGAGAGTGATTAAGGCCCAGGATGACTTTCCTGGGCCTTGATTACTTAAATTTTCACAACAGATACAGAATTAGCAAAAATCACAAACTAGGAAGGAGAGGTTACCAGCACATCACTTCCATAAGGCATCTACTGCATGCTTATCTGCATCCTTGTTATATCATCCTTGTAATATCCAATGATACTTCAGAGAAACATCATTGGATATTAGAGTCAAGGTATAGTCCCTCTGCCAAATGCGTGAGCACCTACAAGAGGATCCTTGTAGCTGTCCATGATTAGTTCCTCAAACCTAGATCCAATGACTGTTGCCAGAGAGATAAAGGTCCTTTCCCGGATGCATGGTAATTAAAAAAATCCTAAGCTAGGAAGGAGCGGTTACTAGAACATCACTTCAATCAGGCATCTTCAGCATACCTGATGCAGGCATCTTCAGCATACCTGAAGATGCCTGCATCCTTGTAAAAGTACATGATTAGTCCCTCAAACATACACGAAATCCAAAAGTTTTCGTCAAAGTAATATCCAATGTTCCTAGACAAGAAAGATCATTGGATATTACAATGAAAGTAGAGTCCCTCTTCCAAATGGATGGTTATTTAAAAAATCCTAAACTAGGAAGGAGAGGTTACCAGCACATCACTTCCGTCAGGCATCTTCAGCATACCTGTCCCTATCTGCATCCTTGTAAATATACATGATTTGTTCCTCAAACATAGATTCTATGGTCGTTTCCAGGAAGATAAAATCGTTCTGCCAGATGGTCATTAAAAAATCCTAAACTAGGAAGGAGAGGTTACCAGCACATCACTTCCGTCAGGCATCTTCAGCATACCTGTTCCTATCTGCATCCTGGTAAAAGTACATGATTAATCCCTCAAACATACACAAAATCCAAACTTTGTCGTCATCATTGGGGTCTTCGGGCTGCACTTTGTCTGGTCCCTCACCTAGGACCTGTCTGCCTTGGGTGACCAGACCAGGGGCTTGATACCCCAGACAGCATAGCTCCTAGGATCATTGGGGCTCTCAAACCCCTCCACCACGATAAGGTGGCAGCCTGTGGAGAGGATCCCTGTAGCTGTCCATGATGAGTTCCTCAAACCGAGATCCAATGAACGTAGCATTCCTCTCCCGGATACATGGTAATAAAAAAAATCCTGATCTTGGAAGGAGAGGTTACCAGCACATCACTTCCATCAGGCATCGTCAGCATACTTGCCCCTTTCTTCATCTTTGTAAATGTCCTTAGATAGGTCCTGAAAGTAATATCCAATGATCCTAGACAAGAAAGATCATTGGATATTACAGTGAAAGTAGAGTCCCTCTTCCAAATGGATGGTTATTTAAAAAATTCCTGAACTAGGAAGGAGAGGTTACCAGCACATCACTTCCGTCAGGCATCTTCAGCATACCTGTCCCTATCTGCATCCTTGTAAATGTACATGATTAGTTCCTCAAACATAGATCCTATGGTCGTGGCCAGGAAGATAAAATCGTTCTGCCAGATGGTCACTAAAAAATCCTAAACTAGGAAGGAGAGGTTACCAGCACATCACTTCCATCAGGCATCTTCAGCATACCTGTCCCTATCTGCATCCTTGTAAATATACATGATTTGTTCCTCAAACATAGATTCTATGGTCGTTTCCAGGAAGATAAAATCGTTCTGCCAGATGGTCATTAAAAAATCCTAAACTAGGAAGGAGAGGTTACCAGCACATCACTTCCGTCAGGCATCTTCAGCATACCTGTTCCTATCTGCATCCTGGTAAAAGTACATGATTAATCCCTCAAACATACACAAAATCCAAACTTTGTCATCATCATTGGGGTCTTCGGGCTGCACTTTGTCTGGTCCCTCACGTAGGACCTGTCTGCCTTGGGTGACCAGACCAGGGGCTTGATACCCCAGACAGCATAGCTCCTAGGATCATTGGGGCTCTCCAACCCCTCCACCACGATAAGGTGGCAGCCTGTGGAGAGGATCCTTGTAGCTGTCCATGATGAGTTCCTCAAACCTAGATCCAATGAACGTAGGATTCTACTGTTATGCTACTGTTAAGTTCTTATCTATTATTTTCCTTAATACTTTAACATTTTGTTAAGAAAATGTTCTTTAGTTGAATTAAGTGCTTTTTGACACAGGACACAACAATTTTATTGTTTGCCAGTTCAATTTTGGATCACTTTTGAATCACTATGGGTGAATGTCAGAGTTCACTTCTGATAGTTAAAATTTTTTTTTAACCTATTATGCGTGTTTTCAGATGCACGTGAGTACATGCATGCATACGTGCGTGTGTGTGTGCGCGCTTGCGTGTTTTTGTGTGTGTAAGGGAGGTTCCCGGAGCACCCGGAGAGAACCCAAGTATTTGTAGAATAAAATTTTACCCAACTAATGTTTGCAGGTGCTGTTTTAATCTAGATTAATGTGGAATGGTTGCAGTTAAGTTCTTATGTACGATGTCCATTAATTAAATAATGCTCTGGATTTGGTAGAGTTCTTCAGACTCATGAGGTGTGTTTTGACACAGGATACCACATTGTCCTGATAAAGGCTTGGTTCTCTGTCTAAGTACAAGTAGTCCAACAAATTGCATGAGCGTTTTTTGAATATTTTACAGAGGTCTTTATAAATGGCTGTATCACGGTTTTCAATCCTTTCTGGGTCAATGCCAGAAAGTTTTCCTTGGACTTCTGACCAAACTTTTTTAAACAGCTGCTCTTCAATCAAGTTGGAAACATTTCGTCTGCACATGTATCCTGATTTATTTATGGTGTGAGAAATTATTTTCCGAATGAGCATTTTCACAGCCATTTTAGATTTTTCCTCCTTTGTGTCTCCAGCTGGACACTCAAAAGATACCATCTGTATCTTCTGAGGCAGCAATGCATCTGGGACAAACTGTCTTGGCAATGTGTCTATTGATGGCCTAGCAGGTGAAATCTTTGATGACCTTTTACCAAACATTTCCATCAAAGACATTGTTTTTGATGGAAATACCTCTTCGCCCATAAAGATGTCAAGAATATCTGTGCACTCAGAATCTTCGTCTTCATCTATGGTGACATTCAAGTTACTTCTTGAGTAAATGTAATGAAGAAAAGATTCAGAAAATAAACCTTGATGCTCTTCCTCTTCATAGTCATCTTTGTATTCCTCCTGGGAATCAGACTCTTCAGTGAAACGAGGTTTCCATGGTTCCTCAGACGTTATATAATCTTCCGAGTTTGTCTTGGTTGGTTCTTCTGGGACATCTGATCCAGATAGTGGAACTTTTCCACAACAAGTTAAACCAAAATTCTTTTGAAAGTACTTCTTTAGTTTTGTACCCTTTGATGGAGTTCTTGCAGAAAACATTTCTTTCTCCATTACCTCGTCCTCCTGAAAGCTATAGATGCTTGCGATCTCAATGTCTCCTTCTTTGGTGACAATTACATGACTTCTGTGACGATGGGAATCTCTACGGGTGTCTTCAGTTTGTTGTTGGGTATCCAAGTCTATACAAGGACTACTTTCTTGTTCTTCCTCAGAAGGCTCCATACCAAGAGGGATGAATATTTCTGACCATTTCCTAGGCTCAGGTACTTCTTGGACAACCGCTGCTTCTGGTTGTGCCACTCCAAAACACCGTGCTAGAAACCCCCTAATTTTTTCAGCACAGCCCTTTTCCTTTACTTTTTCAGCAATTTGTGGATTTGTGGCCATAGACTGTAGTATATTCTTGGACACCTCATCGTACATAAACTGGTTGACAACATCAGGGCTTACTCGTGTCTGACTGTCTTTCTGTGCCAATCTTTTTAAAATTTGGTCAATTACAGGGGTAACATATCCTTGCACCAACTCCATAATCCTGTGTTTTGTTTGCTCGTGGAGACTCCCTGAACTCAAACACACCATCTCATCATTGGTTAACTCCTGAAGAAAATTAAGCATGCTGACTCTAAACTCCTCGCTGTTAAAGACCTCATTTTCAAGGTAAAATTCTCTATTTTCTGCCATGGTGACTCTGAAAGTTTTTTTTCCCCAATGAACTCTGGTCAGAAAACTTCACTTTCCTGTCTTCAAATCACTGCACTTCTCTACACTTACTAAACTCGCCTCCAACTAGTTATTCACTTGGAATTTTGCACATACAGAGAAGCTATTGCATCATCAACATCAAAGGCACGGAATGGACACAAAGAACTGATGTGTGCTGCTGCCAGTGATGCGCTTGCTACCTAGCAACTAAAAAACTAGAAAACTGTTTTTGTGCAATCCTTAAATCAAGATACAACCATGGTCTTCAATATGTTAAGACCTGGGTCAAATACACATTTCTACACAGAAGAGCTTTTTTTTTTTCTTTCATTCAACTTTGTTAGCAGTGAGGAACAGCAGACATTCGAGAGTAGACCTGAAAATCTGACCAATTTGCAAGATTTATTTAGTTATTTAGTTTTAGGAAAGACTGTATATAATTAACTAGACATACAAATAGAAATGACTTATCTTTGAAATGGTTGGCTTTGTTGTTTGGTAGTCATGACTTCAGACAGGTGCCCTTCCTTGTTTTAATGTATGAGACCACAATGGCATATTTGTTAGTTACTTCATGTAAAATGCTAACATCAAAATTGCCCCCTGCAACCTTCCACTGCAAGTGCAAGACTTTTGGCCTTTTTTGTCAAACGCAAGACATTTATGTTGGTACTGGTTTAGAAATTTTATATATTCATACCATTTACAGAACAGAGTGTTGAGATAGGGACAGCTTCATAAAAAAAAAAAAAAAAAAAAAAAAAAAAAATATATATATATAAATTTAT